>CAXAKS010000223.1:37500-40000 GCA_963969495.1 Ceratothoa steindachneri | reverse complement strand
TTTATATATATATATTTATATATATATATTTATATATATATATTTATATATATATATTTATATATTTATATATATATATTTATATATATATATTTATATATATACATTTATATATATATATTATATATATATATTTATATATATATATTTATATATATATATTTATATATATATATTTATATATATATATTTATATATATATATTTATATATATATATTTATATATATATATTTATATATATATATTTATATATATATATTTATATATATATATTTATATATATATATTATATATATATATATATATATCTATCTCACGCCACATCCCTGCTCGGTGACACTCCCGGCGCCTGACGCGTGTTAGTAACCCCCTTCCGAATGAGTTCCAAAAGATTCCCCCATAGCATCACCAACCCGGGGGTGTTGAGGCGTAGGTAAAAAGTGGAGTAATGTAAGAAGTCGAAGGAGCCAAAATGACGGCCATAGAAATGTTCACGGAAGCAGAAATGGCGTGTGAGAGCGTATGTCTATCCGTGTCTCTCCCTCCATCTCCATTCGTCTCTTATCCCCCGCAATGGGGTGTATTATGCTATAACTAAAACTATGGGGAGCGGCGCGCCCTCCCGATCCCAAGGGCCCCAACAGGAATCTGATTCTTTTTCTCAGGTCGTATTTTGAACCTCTTTTTAAATCTCCTACGCCTGTTTAGACCCAACAAAGGGTGAAAGATGGCGTTAGACGTCTTAAAATAAAAATCTCTCATTCTCAATCCCTCCGCCCCTCCCACACAAAAAATATTCTTAAGCCACTCCTTGAGAATTGGTCTCTAATACCCTAACATAAGAATGCTTAGAGTCTCAAGACGCCCCTCCCCCCGCTTCCATGCCATCTGAGTCAACCGGGAGAAGAGGTTCGAACCGGATCCCGGCCTACGGAGAGGATAGGTCAAGGGTTTCTTTCTCCACTCGGGCAGATATTGACAAGGAAGAGAGAAGGAATTAGAAAAAGTATTTCCTCGATTTTGGTGAAGAGGAAGGGGAGGGGGAGGGTTAGCGGTAATCGGGGGAAATAGGAGAGGGGAGGGGAGGGGATATGAGAGGGAGGGGGGATCGGGTTCCTAACAGAGGCAAACAAACACAAAAAACAAACAACAATGCAAGAAAATACAGAAAAATATGCCTAATCAGATGAGGATAGAGAATTGGAAAGGCTAGAGAGGCTAGAGAAGGAGAGAGGCTAGAGAAAGAGAGAGAAGCTAGAGAAAGAGAGAGAAGCTAGAGAAAGAGAGAGGCTAGGGGAGAGAGAGAGGCTAGGGGAGAGAGAGAGGCTAGGGGAGAGAGAGAGGCTAGAGGAGAGAGAGAGAGAGGCTAGAGGAGAGAGAGGCTAGAGGAGAGAGATAGAGGCTAGAGGAGAGAGAGAGAGGCTAGATGAGAGAGAGAGAGAGGCTAGATGAGAGAGAGAGAGATAGGCTAGATGAGAGAGAGAGAAAGGCTAGAGAAGGAGTGTTAGGATTGCATGGCCAATTGCAGTCTGGCACGTGTGTCTGTGAGCGTGTATGAACGCATGAAAGTCAAAGAGAATACATAGTTTGGATTTCCTCCCGTATTATGTTCTCCCCCCCCCCCCTCTCTCTCTCTTTCTCTGGCCCATTCTAGGCTATTGAAGAAACAGCGAGTGGTTTAGGTTTATGAGTATTTATGGTTGGAGAGGGTGTTGCAAGCTTAGGACCGTCCTGGAGAGATGGACGAATATTGCTCTTCTCTACCCCATCGGCGATCGGCACAATGGACACACTTGTTTATGGGTTTACTATGGGTAGAGGGTGTTTGGGCTCGGACTCCTCTTTAATCATCCCCCAACTTCCTCCTTTCTCATTCCTTGAAAACCCCCTTGCAGGAGAGACAAACAGCCACTAGTCATCTCAAGCTGGAGGAAGAAACAACTCGCTGAAACCCCCATCTACCCAAACTGCTGGACTCTGGGCAGAACCGTTGCGAAGGAACCGTCTACACTCAAACCTCTCTTCAAATGCTGCGACTCGGCAGGACAGAAAAACTCCTTAAGTGTAAGTCACCGCGAACGACGACTCCTCGCAAGTAAGGTCCTTGCCCGGGTTCTCCCGCCAAGGTAAGGTTTTATACCCTCTTTCTCGCATTGGTTCAGCGAGTTCCCACAGAATTCCCATCAAACTCTCTCCCCCCCCCCCATTTACCCCCCTCTCTCACATAAATTCTTTTAATCTTCGGTCCTTCAAACTCTTAACCTTCTATCCATTTCGGAACCATCAAACTAACTTCTATCAAACTACCCATAAATTAAACTAATTAACGAGGACATTCGGAACTAAACAGCACTTCGAATAAGTTCTCTTGAAAGATCACTAAACTTTCCAAATCAATTGGACACAATGTCTCTCACTTAGGCGCTACAATCATGCTTAGCTTTGTCCTACTTTCGGGGTGATAATTCTAACAGAGAGAGAGAATGGAGAAGGAGGAAG
>CAXAKS010000223.1:0-35000 GCA_963969495.1 Ceratothoa steindachneri | reverse complement strand
CTTGCGATGTCCTTTCGAAACGAAGGACTCCAAAATTGTACGGCATACTCCAGGTGCGGCCGAACCAGGAAGTTGTACAGACAAAGTACTATCTCCTTGTTACGGTATCCAAACTGGAGCTTTATGTAGCCTAACATCCTTTGCGCTTTCTTCTCTGCCTCGATGCACTGTTTCGAGAACTTGAGGTCGCTAGTGATAGTAACACCCAAGTCCTTCTCAGTGTCACTCGATTCTAGAGCAGTGCCCATAAGGATATAATGAGATTGGGGGTTTCTGTGGCCGATATGCATTACTTTGCATTTGTTCACGTTAAAAGGCATTTGCCACGTGTCCGACCACTCTCCAATCTTCACAAGATCTTCCTGCAGGCGGGCAGTATTTCCATCCTTTGCAACGTTCATACCAAGCTTGGTATCGTCAGCAAATTTGGAAATCTTGGCAACCATGTCACCATACATGTCGTTGACGTAGATGATGAATAGTAGTGGTCCCAGGACAGAACCTTGAGGCACCCCGCTAGTAACGGGCACCCACTCAGAAGCCTGTCCATTTACCACCACCAGTTGCCGTCTGCCACATAGCCAGTTCTCAATCCAGCCGGCTACTTTTCCGTCTATGCCCAGCGCTCGCACTTTCCGGAGAAGGCGGCGGTGTGGTACCTTATCAAAGGCTTTCTGAAAGTCTAAGTAAACCACATCCACTGCCTTGTCCCGATCGTGCTCACTGAAGACGAAGTGGAAGAATTCCACAAGGTTCGTCAGGCCTGACCGTTGCCTTCGGAAGCCGTGCTGGGAACTCCTCAGTAGCAGCTTTGACTCTAAATGCGAAGTCATTTTGTCCAATGTCATGCTTTCTATGAGTTTACCGACTATGGAAGTCAGACTGATAGGTCGGTAGTTCGACGGTTGGCTACGGTCTCCATTCTTGAAGATAGGAGTCACCTCCGCAACACACCACTCTCTAGGAACGCATTCGGTCCGGATTGACATGTTGAACATTGCGCTCAGGTGTCGTGAAACTTGATCGCGCACTTCTTTCAACACCTTTAGGTAGAAACTCATCCGGATCAGGTAACTTATTCGTCATTAGGTCACTGATCTTCTTTTTTATTTCTCCTTCGGTGAAGTCCATATTCTCCAGCTTTTCCCCCCCGAGTAGGAATCCATCGGCTGGGGGATGGGACCATACTCTTCAGTAAACACTGAAGATAAGTAGTCGTTGAGGAGGTTAGCATTTTCTGCATCTAAATGCTTTAATTTTCCCTCCTCATTCCTCAAAGGGCCAATCGTTCGACGGATTGGTTTACGGCTGTTTACATATCCAAAGAACTCCTTGGGATTATCTTTACAGAGTCTCGCCACTCGGAGTTCCTCAGACCGCTTAGCCGCCCTTATGCTGAACTTCACTCTCCTGTCTAGCCTCCGGTATTCGTCAAAGCCACCCGAGATCTTCGATTGCCGGTACAAATTTCTCTTCTCCCTAAGTAGTTGGCCGATTTCTCGATTAAACCACTTTGGTTGAACAGAAGACAAACGAGTGCATTTCAGAGGGATGAAACGTGATTGAAGACTCATGAACTTATTTTTGAAACTGTTCAAAGAGTCTTCAACAACATCGCACACTTCTAGCCTCGCGTCAGTCAGTCCAGTACGAAGACATGCAAAGTCTGCTCTTTTCAAATCGAGTTTCCTCGATTTACTAGTTGCAGGCCCTGCCTTCGAGACTTTGACTAAAAATCTAATTAGTCGGTGGTCACTGCCACCGACCTCTTCGCCAACAGAGAGGTCCTCAACGATGTCATCCTCAGAGGTGTAAACCAAGTCGAGGATATTGTCTCCTCTCGTTGGCTCTCTCATCCATTGAGTCAGGAACTCGTTGTTCGCGAACTCCAGGAGTAGTGCGTTCACGCCACAGGATTCTCTGGTTTCCCAGTCAACTTGTCTGTTGAAATCACCCATGACGATACACACTCTGTCTTCGACAAGTTCTCTTAGTAGCTCAACGAGTTGGGCAGGAGGTCTATAAAGCACCAGGTTCCTGCCTTTGGCAGGACCTATATCTAGGTCAACACCTAGTAGTTCATGGTCGGATACGATGTTGCAATCCGTCGACTTGAGAGTATCCTTGACATACAACATCACACCGCCACTCTTTCTGTCTGGCCTATCTTTCAGGAAGAGCTGGTAACCGGGAATCGTGAATTCACCTTCAAAGTCTCGGCTTGAGGTTTTTATCCACGACTCCGTTATGGCCCCCATCTCAGGTTCTTCTGTTGCTACGAGGCCAAGAAGTTCTAGAAACTTGTTTCTGATAGACCTCGCATTAAACAGAAGAACTTTGAGGGAGTCCCCGACTGTAGGACTCCCTACGCTCTTCCGTTTCCCGCTTTCTTTCTCTGTGACGGGGTCACTTCCCTCTTTGTGACTTCAGAACAGGTCGTTCCTGGAGTAACACGGGTGTACTGGAGTACGCCCTCCTTTACTCGGGGTCTGACACTTCTTTGGGTTCGCTCCACAACATCCTGGATCATGTTCGCGAGTGCAGCTTTCCCTTTAAAGGAAAGATGCACTCCGTCCCTTTTGTACAGGTCATTTCTCCCGTAAAAGGTGCGGTAGGGGTCTACAAAAAAGACTCCTTCCGCCGTACAAAGATCTCCCAGGCGTTGGTTTATGGAGACGTTCCTCGTGTGAGCATTGCGGGATGGACCTCGTCTTGGGAGTATCCCGACCACGACACGTCTGCGTGTTTTTAGTCCACAGTCGTCAACTCCTCCCATAACCCTGGTCAGGATCTTGCCGCTGGCACCTACTTTACCTCCTCGTAGGAAGAGATGGTTGCCACTTGCCATGAGGGCAACTACTAAGTTCTCAGAGATCTGAGATTTCTCAGCCTCCACCCTTATTTCTTCGTTCCCCTTTCCTCGAAGGCAGCTTACCTTCACACTGGTGCGAAGGCGGGCCGCTAGCAAGGGTTGTAAATCCCGCGCTTGGGAGTCACCGATCACGATGACCCTCGCGCATTTGGGTTCAAAGGACAGAGGCTTCCCTTTCATTATGGGCTCTTTCGATTCCTATTTCTTCCCCACTTTTGTTTTTTTTTTCTTCTTCGTTATTTCTTCGGTTTCTACTTTCTCTTCTGTTTTTCCTTTCTTACTCTTCCTTTTCTTCTTTTTGACGCCCTGAGTAACCTCAGCAGCTGCTGGCTCTGAGAAGTCGGATGGTTGGCCTATCTCTATCGACGCGGTGCATGAGGGCCCAACAGAGGAGCCATCCGCGTCGTTGGGAGTTTCTTGTTGCTTTTGCTCTACTTTGGTGGCTTTAATCTCTGCAATGATGGCTTCAAGATGACGGATTTGAGTCACATGCTCAGATTCGAGGATTTTCACCTTTTCTTCCAGCCGTCGTGTTTTTTCCTCAGAAGATTTAAAAAGTTCCTTAAGCTCCTGAAGTTGTGCCCTAAGGATGCAGTCCGTGCAGATACTTCCAGGGTGGCATTTTGAGAAACACCCCTCCGGAAAATCTACGCACCACTTGTCCTTTTGGCATATCGAGCAGGTATACTTTAACGCACCAGGTCCTTTCTTTCCAGTCATGCTGAACACTTTATATCTCTGAATACTTTGTGACCAATCAATAAAAAACAAAGGGGGTGGTGAGTTCGCCCCGCGTGAGTCACTCCCGCCTATCGATCGGAGAGGTTTCGGACCTTTCAGAAGGCACGCTCCTTGTGCTGCTGTTCTTCCGACCGAGTAGTCAAACCTCAGCGTGCAGTGGCTCCCAACCAAGCAGCACTGACGGTCCCCGAAGGGGCCATCGATTTCTCACCAGGTGAACAACTGAGCAAATCCCGTACTAAACTCCTACTAGTTCCCTTCACGACGGCCAAGATCTCGGAGCAGCGTTCAATGGATATCCCGCCACACCAAGAGACTCGACCCAAGGCTTTTTATTGGCCTGGGAACAAAGGGCCGTCACCTCGGACCGATGCTGCCAGAGAGAGAGAGAGAAAGAGAGAAAGAGAGAGAAAGAGAGAAAGAGAGAGAAGGAGAGAGAGAAAGAGAGAAAGAGAGAGAGAGAGAAAGAAAGAGAAACGCTAGAGGATATATATATATATATATATATATATATATATATATATATATATATATATATATCCTCTCTCTCTCTCTCTCTCCTTCTCTAGCCTCTCTCTCTCTCTCTCTCTCTCTCTCTCTCTCTCTCTCTATATATATATATATATATATATATATATATATATATATATATATATATCCTCTCTCTCTCTCTCTCTCCTTCTCTAGCCTCTCTCTCTCTCTCTCTCTCTCTCTCTCTCTCTCTCTCTATATATATATATATATATATATATATATATATATATATATATATATATATATAGAGAGAGAGAGAGAGAGAAAGAGAGAGAGGCTAGAGAAGGAGAGAGAGGGACTAGAGAAGGAGAGAGAGTAAGAGGCTAGGGAAGGAGAGAGAGAGAGGGGCTACAGGAGGAGAGAGCTACAAGGAGGTACAAGGAAGAAGAGTACCCTAGAAGACCTTACGGTCCATACAAGGAGGGGACTTTTGGCGCAATCCTCGAAGGTGACCGTTGGCAACCTCGAAGATCACTCGCGAGGATCTTAACGGCGATTTCGCAAGACTTCATCTAGTCTTGACTTGAACTGGTCAACAGATTCACTGTTGATAACTTTCGTCGGAAGTGCATTCCAACTACCAGATACTTTATGTGAAGAATTTCCCACACAGATCACAGTGGTATCGCTTCAGTTCAAGTTTGTAGCCGTGATTTCTTGTTCTCCCCTCGTTGAGCTGGAAAATATCCCCGTAGTCCAGACTGTCAAAGCCTCGAAGTATTTTAAACACTTCGATAAGCTGACCCCGTAGTCCCGGGTCTCCAGCGAGGACATATTTAATTCCGTCAGTCTATCATTATAACTCATATATCTGATAGAGGGAATCAGTTTGGTTGCCCTGGCTTGCACATGTTCCAATCTCGCGATGTCTTTTCGAAATGAAGACTCCAAAATTGTACGGCATACACCAGGTGCGGTCGGACAAGTGAGTTGTACAAACACAGTACAATCTCCTTGTTCCGATATCCAAACTGGCGCTTTATGTAGGCTAGCATCCTTTGGGCTTTTTTCTCCGCCTCAATGTACCGTTTCGAGAACTTGAGGTCACTAGTGATTGTTACACGCAAGTCTTTCTCATTGGCGGTGGATTCAATAGCAGTGCCCTTAAGGCTAGTGAAGGAGAGAGATAACCTTGAGGCACCCCACGAGTAACAGACATCCACTCAGCACCACCCGTTGCCGTCTAACACTTAGCCAGTTCTCTATCAAGCCTGCTATTTTTCCGTCTATGCCCAGCGCTCACACTTTCCGGAGAAGGCGGTGGTGTGGTACCTTATCAAAGGCTTTCTGAAAGTCTAAGTACACCACATCCACCGCCTTGTCCCGAAGGTGCTCACTGAAGACGAAGCGAAGTGGAAAAATTCCACAAGGTTCGTCCGGCATGACCGTTGCCTTCGGAAGCCGTGCTGGGAACTCCTCCGTAGCAGCTTTGACTCTAAATGCGGAGTCATTTTGTCCAAAATCATGCTTTCCATGAGTTTACCGACTATCGAGGTTAGACTGATAGGTCGGTAGTTTGATGGATGGCTGGGGTCTCCTTTCTTGAAGATAGGAGTCACCTCCGCTTTACGCCACTGTCTAGGAACGCATTCGGTCCGGAGTGACATGTTGAAGATTGCGCTCAGGTATCGTGACACTTGATCGCGCACTTCTTTCAACACTTTAGGTAGAAACCCATCCGGGCCAGGTGAATTATTCGTCATTAGGTCACTGATCTTCTTTTCTATTACTCCTTCCGTAAAGCCCATATCCTCCAGCTTTCCTCCCCCCGAGTAGGAATCCATTGGCTGGGGGATGGGACCACACTCTTCAGTAAACACTGAAGTGAAGTAGTCGTTGAGGAGGTTAGCATTTTTTGCATCTAAGTGCTTTAATGTTCCCTCCTCATTCCTCAAAGGGCCAATCGTTCGACGGATTGGTTTACGGCTGTTCACATATCCAAACAAGTCCTTGGGATTCTATTTACAAAGTCTCGCCACTCGGAGTTCCTCAGACCGCTTAGCCGCCCTTATGCTGGACTTCACTCTCCTGTCTAGCCTCGGGTATTCGTCAAAGTCACCCGAGATCTTCGATTGCCGGCACACATTTCTCTTCTCCCTAAGCAGTTGGCCGATTTCTCGATTAAACCACTTTAAATGAACACAAGACCGACGGGTGCATTTCAGAGGGATGAAACGCGATTGAAGACTCATGAATGTTGTTTTGAAACTATTCCAAGAGTCTTCAACAGCCTCGCGACAGAGTCCAGCACGAAGACCTGCAAAGTCTGCTCTTGTCAAATCAACTTTCTTCGATTTACTAGTTGCAGGCCCTGCCTTGGGGACTTTGAATAAAAATCTAATTAGTCGGTGGTCACTGCCACCGAGATCTTTGCCAATAGAGAGGTCCTCAGCGATGTTATCCTCAGAGGTGAAAACCAAGTCGCGGATATTGCCTCCTCTCGTTGGCTCTCTCACCCATTGAGTCCGGAACTCTTTGTTCGCGAACTCCAGGAGTAGTGCGTTCTCGCCACAGGGTTCTCTGGTTTCCCAGTCAACTTGTCTGTTGAAATCACCCATGACGATACACACTCTGTCTTCGACAAGTTCTTCTAGCAGCTGGTACAGATCTCTGTCCTTTTCAACGAGTTGGGCAGGAGGTCTATAAAGCACCAGGGTCCTGTATTTGGCCGGACCTATCTCTAGGTCAACACCTAGTTGTTCATGGTCGGATACGATGTTGCAATCCGTCGACTTGAGAGTATCCTTGACATAGTACATCCCACCGCCACCCTCTCTGTCTGGCCTATCTTTCAGGAAGAGCTGGTAACCGGGAATCGTGAATAATTCACCTTCAAAATCTCGGCTTGAGGTTTTTATCCACGACTCCGTTATGACCATCATCTCAGGTTCTTCTGTTGCTAAGAGGAGACGGAGCTCAAGAAACTTGTTCCTGATTGACCTCGCATTGAACAGAAGAACTTTCAGGGAGTCCCCGAGTGTAGGACTCCCTACGCTCTTCCGTTTCACGGCTTCTCTGTTTTCGTGGGCGCACCCTTTTTGATGACCTCCGAGAAGGTCGTTTCAGAAGTGACGCGGGCGTGCCGGCGCACGTCCGCTTTCGCTATGTTTCGAACGCTCCTTTGGCTACGTTCCACATCTTGAATTAGGTTGGGGAGAAAGGCCTTCCCTTTAAACGAGAGATGTACCCCATCCCTTTGATAGAGGTCGTCTGTACAGATAAAGGTACGATAGGGGTCCACGAAGTTTTTTTTTTTAAGAGATCATCTGGCGACTGCCTACTTGGGCATTAGTCGCCGTATTAAAAACCGGCGTAGTAATAGGCTACTTAAAAATCAAATTGAAAAAGATAAAAAAATACCCCCCCAAAAAAAAACGGAAAAAGGAAGCGAGCAGTAAGCAAGCTCCTACGTCGGGGGGAGGTCCCCCTGGCGGAGGAAAAAACAAAACAATAAAACATGGTTAAATAATAGGGAGAAGGCCGGCCTCCCCCCAAAAGTCAACAGTCCACCAGTCAATGTGCACGCACTCGTCCCCAAGTACAGGGACAAGCGGGAGCGACCCCGCCCATCCCGGTACCGGGACAGGTAACGTACGCGAAGATCACCCAGATTGGGACATTCGACAAGAAAGTGCCGAACAGTCTGGGGGACGAGGCAGTCGTACCACAGGGCGCAGGCGAGCGCTCCATCAGAGAGCGATGCGTCACACGAGTGTGTCCGATTCGGAGACGAGAGAAAGCGACCTGAAGCTGTCACGGCATTGGAGGATAGGTCGATGGGAACAGTCGCTGCGCAATGGCACGCAACTTTAAGTTCCCTTCGACCATCTCCCATCTTCTTTGCCAGGCAGTCCGAAGAGCTGCAAGTATTCTTGCCAGGTAGTCTGTGTGAGGAAGAGCGAAACGCTGGTCCGGTCGCATAGTCCTCGCGGACTCTTTGGCGCCCTCATCGGTGCGGTTATTCCCCGCAATTCCTACATGTCCAGGAACCCAGAAGAAAATAATCTTGATATCCGCCCGGCTCGCCAAAACCGTGGCGTCACGGATATCGCGAACCAGGGGATGCGGAGATTCCAATGCCCCGAGAGCACTCAGGGCGCTTTGTGAGTCGCTATAGATAACAATCCGGTCTCCGAACCGGGCATGTCGCGTAATCTCCCGTAGTGAGTGGTGTATTGCCACCAGCTCGGCCGTGAAGATAGACGTAGCGCCTGGCAGAGCCCCGCTGACTTCCAACAGAGAGGATACGGCTTGGAAGCCAACCCCCTCTTGGGACTTGGACCCATCCGTATACACTGGCACGGTTCCAGCGTGACACGAGGTGTGCTCCAAAAAGGTAGAAAGCAATACTCCCGGCGCTGTACAAGCTTTGGGAGCAGAAGCGTGGCGACAAATAGCCAATTGCCGTACCCTCAAGGGTGGTGTCCTGGGCAGAACCATAGGCGCCACTAGCCCGAGAGCTATACCTAGCGCTCGAAGGGGTTTCCTAGCCCTAAAACAAAAGGGCTTAGGGTATGACCGGAATCTCTCGGCGGCATAGGCACCGTCGCGATCAGCTGCGGATGCAGTGAGAGCTGTTGGCGACTGAGGGAGGCGCCGGGCTAGCGCGTACATGCGAGTGATGCACTGAAGGCGGATAAAGCGAGTGGCATCTCCTCAGAATCGACCAACAGGCTCTCAATGGGGGAAGTGCGGAAGGCACCGGTCGCAAGGCGAAGGCCGGTGTGGTGGACCGAGTCCACCTTCCGCAATAAACGCTCGGCTGCGGATCCATAAAACTCGCATCCGTAGTCGAGCTTCTAACGAACAAACGATCGATAAAAAAGTAGAGCAGTAGCCCTATCAGCGCCCCAAGCGCTGAACGTCACGGAACCGAGAATATCCATGGCGCGGGTACAAGAAACCCTAAGGCTGCGAATGTGAGCCTCCCAGGTGAGGCGTCGGTAAAAATACATGACCAAGAAACAGGTGCGATTCAACCACTTCCAGGCGCACCCCATTAAGAAACAAATCTAGGTCGGGGTCGAGCCTTGGGTGGCGGCAAAAGTGGACCACCTTAGTTTTGGCCAAAGAAAACTGAATCCTGTGCGCGTAGGCATAGCGAGAGACGCGGTTCAATGCCTGTTGGAGTCGACGCTCCAGAGTTGTCATCTGGGCCGCGCCAAAAGAGATCGAAAGGTCGTCCACGTAGAGCGTAACGAGAACATCTTCCGGCAGCATGAGGTGATGCTGTTGATGCTCAGGGCAAAGAGTGTGACACTGAGGACACTACCCTGCGGGACACCCTCTTCTTGCTCCTTTGGGCCGGAGAGGGCTCCCCCCACCCGTACGCGGAATCGACGATCTCGCAAAAATTCAGATATAAACATTGGGAGGCGTCCCCTCGCCCCCAACGTGTGGAGAATCTCCATTATACCGTATCGCCATGCGTTATCATAGGCCTTCTCCAGATCGAAAAACACCTTGGCGTAGTGCTGTCTACGAAGGAAGGCCTCGCAGACGGCATTTTCCAGTCGGAGCAGAGCATCCGACGTGGAGTGGAACTTGCGGAAGCCGCAGTGTGCAGAAGACAGATGGCCTCCGCTGTCCAGGAAAAAGACTAGTCTAACATTTACCAATTTCTCCATCAACTTGCACACGCAAGAGGTTAGAGAGATTGGGCGGAAACCAGCCGGAGTAGAGTGATCTCTTCCCGGTTTTCGAAAGGCGAGCACAGTAGCGATCCGCCAGGAATCCGGGAGGAGTCCTTCCACTCAGATCCTGTTGAACAAATATAAGAAAAAGGCCATTGCCTCGCCCACCCAGGTTTCGAAGCGCGACGTACGGGAAATCGTCCGGACCATGGGCGGTTTTTTGCGCACGAAGCAAGAGAAGAACGCAACTCACTCAGAGTAAACCTGTCGTTGAAGGGTTCTCGGCCTCTGGAGGTAAAGTCCAGCCGGCAGCCTTCCGCGACATCACGAAGTACATTGAATGCTGGCGGAGCAGCATGCTGACTAGATAATGCGGAGAAAGCGGACGCAAAGGATTCCGCCACGGACACGGGGTCCGAGATTGCGGTCCCATTCTCCTGGAGAACGGCAGGGGTGTCCTGCGAGTACTTGCCCCAAATCGATTTGACTCGCTTCCACACCTCTACCAGAGGGGTCTTCCCGTTAAGTGAAGACACGTATGCCAGCCAGGAAGAGCGGCAGGCGTGCTTCGAAATATATCGGAACTTAGCCCTAGCCCGACGAAATTCAGCGACAGTGAAATCGTTCGGGCGGCGCTTATAGCGCATGTAGGCATAACGCTTCTGTTTGAGGGCCGTCCCACACTCGGCCGACCACCATGGGAGTGGTCGGCGTGCAAAACGGCCAGACATCCTAGTAATAGTAGTCAGGCCCACGGCGATGAGGTTGCCGGAGAAGAACTCAACGGCCTCATCTACCGACCTAAACTCCTCGACTGAGATAAAGAATTCAGTCATTTCCTGAAATGCAGGCCACCGCGCCCGCGCGAAGCACCACCGAGGTGGGCTCTCAGGTGGCAGTTGCCCTGAAAATAATATTTGAATGGGAAAGTGGGAAAGTGTAAATCGCACATCCTTCCCACTGGCTCCCATCCCGTGGTGGTAGGGTCGAAAAACCCTTATACAACTGGAGGGTAGGCAGGGGGCGTGGGCCCAGCATGGTCTCCTGCAAAAAGATATTTAACCGGGAACGGGACGAGAAGAGCCTCCGCAACATCTCCTAGTTGGCCTGGAGTCCGCCGCAATTCCATTGAAGCAATATGTCCTCTAGGCCTAGCTTGGAGGAGACGCAGGGGACCTCTTCGAACAGAAGACCCTCACGGGAATGACCGTACGCTACCCGGAGGCAGAATCCCGGGCGCTGTCCACTTCAAGGACTTATTGGGGAAGGTTGGGCTCGCCATGCGAGTCCTTTCCTCCCTCCACCTCGAAACCTTAGGCGGGGGCCCTCTTTTCGAGGATCCACAGTCTCCTAGTTTTTTGTTTTTTTTCAAGGGGCTATCTGGCGACTGCCCACTTGGGCATAAGTCGCCGAGCAACCCAGCCCAGCATGGGCGTGGGCGAAGGAGCCGAAGCTCCTTTTTTGCTGTCCTTTCGGCGGCCAGCTTTTGGAACCCCGCATAATGGACTGGCGACCAACTTCAGGGGTGTTGCTTCCTGTAAGTCTAACTACTCGGTGGAGGCGCGTAGCCATTTCGCCTTACGGGAAACGGTCACGCTGGGAAAAGGGGGTGGGAGCCCTAGTTTTAGTTGGGGCTGGGTGTGGGCCCTTTGTGCCGCTAACTTTACCAGGGGAGCGCCCGGGGTGGGTAGAACCCGCAGAAGGGTTCTGAATGGGCGCGGAAACAACTGTACTCGTACGCCTGAAGTGGCCAGGAGCAGAGGATGTCTTTTTCAACATTGAGGCATATGACGTCTCGGGTAGCGCCAGGACCAAGTCTTTATCCTTGCGAAATGAGAGACGATCCTGAGCCTGACCGGCCAAGATTTCCTTCGGAAGGAGATACGCACCACATTGCTTCGAAGAAGCAGGGTGCGTCTCCCCACAATTGACACAGTTGGCCATACATAATTTGGACTTATCGTGTGTGGCCTTGGAGCAAATACACAGGTTTCGTGTAATCTCGACTTTGCACGTCGACACGAGCGTTTAGTATGGCCGAAGCGGTAGCAGTATTACCACCTCCGCGGCAGTGGCGCGAATGCCATCACACGGTAGCGATTCCAACCGGCACGCACCGACTGACGGAGCTCGTCACAGTCGAACGTGACGAAGAGTATATGGGTCGGTCTCGGGGCCCCTCCCTGTTTTCTCATCACACGCTCGACCTTGACCGCCCCATGGTCGGCCAGCTCTAAGGTGATATCCTCTATGGAGTAGTCAACGAGTTCCCTCGCATAAACTACTCCTTTCACGAAGTTCATGGTAGAGTGCGGCGTCACACTCACCGGGGTGCCATTAAGTGTCCAAATGGCACTAATCATGGCCGCCTAGGAGGGATTCGACGCATTCGCCAAAAGGCTCCCGTCCGAGAAACGGGTCACCTTCGGCTCTCTACCAATCACACTAGCTAAAGCTCTCCTCTGATGGATCATGTTGCCCTTACCCAACATGGTGCCATCAGTGGAGCGAATAACGAGGAAGCGTTTGAAGTTAGCGGGCTCGAAAACGCCGGGTAATCTCTGAATGAGGTTCCACTCTGCGCACTAGCACTTTTGGTCTTAGTCAGGGGCTCTGCACGTGGGGGAGGGGGGCAAAGGGTCCGGATGTGCCGATCTTGGCTTGGTTGCTTACCGAAGTGGCAGCAGACCCATCCCCCCCAGTCCATTCTTTCTGTGGAGCTGCCCCAGGGCGGCTTGGCAGCTCCGACGATGGACGAGGGGAAATTAAGGGAAGATTTTTAATTTTCTCATCTTTGTCATGGTGACCCTATATTTCTTTAGGGAAAGCAAACGCTCGCAGAGCGGGCGACTGCGAGGGGCGCGTATGGGCCTGGCAGAGCCAGGTGCCGCCATTTATAGCCACCCCTCCCTCCTGGTGACCTAGCAGCCCTTCGGCATGGCGGCTCCACCTTAGGCACGGCGTAAAATAAGGTAGTGAAGTGAGAAGGAAAAGGGATACGAGGAAGGTATGGGTGGGGATGAAGCAGGTTGTTAAAAACCCACCATCCTAAACCAGAGCTCAGGGGTTAAGGAACATATCCCCTCCTCCCTCAGCCCCGATCCGGGATAGTTTGCTGAGGAGAAGGTCAGCATTTAACCTGTGAAATTAGAGGGCGACCAGAGAAAGTTGTAGGAGAGGTTGTAGTGGAAGTGAGTAAGTAGGGGAGAAATGCAGGCTGTCTGAAAGAAGGAGAAGAGGCTAAGCTGGGGCCGGGCGAGGCGCTGAACCCGTCAGCACGGCGGCCAGGAAGGCAAATCCCCGCGCCTCTTACGAGGGCAACCAATCCAACCGTCAAGAAAGACGCATCGGTTGTGTTAGCCCCGCTGGTTTCAAACAAGATGGAAATAATATGGAATCCAACTCTCTTTTCGGACTTGGAGCATTTCGTGTACATCGGCACGTTGCGACTGTGAGACGATATCTTGTCGAAGAAATACGTATGCAATACTCGATGTGCTGCAGCCGCTTGGGAAGCGAGACGTGACGATAAATTTTCAAAGGTAGTTTCTTGGGCAAAACCATTGTTCGGAGAGTTGGCCCAAAGTTTTAAAGGAGTTTCCTAGCCCTAAACACGTAAGTTTAGGGTAGGTTTAGCTTCTCTCATCGGCATATAATAAACGTTGGCTACTGGGGAATCTCTGAACCCCCGTGTGTCACCGCATTAAGCACTGTGTACGATGTAAGCGAGCGGCATCTCATCAACATCGATAAAGAGGCTCTCTATCGGGTATTTTGTGGAAGGCACAGGTCCCCAAGCGGAAACCAGTGTGGTGGATCGAATCCACCGCAAAAGACTTACAGATGCAGAAGAATAAAACTCGCATCCGTAGTCTAGTTTGGAGCGTACAAAGGAGCGATAGAACGGTGTGTGTACGCAAAGAATACAATGGGACGAAACATAGGCCCAATCGCGAAATTAAACTTACAATGGAGCGAAGTAGAGGGTAATTCACGAGGGTCAACTTACAAAAGGAGGAGATAGAGGGTCAACTTACAAAAGGAGGAGATAGAGGGTCAACTTACAATGTAGTAGTACCGGCGAAATTCTTCGCGTGGCGTCCAGCCGACGTGAGATCAGTAATAACAGCTGCAGCAACTTCACGGCCGTTCAATGTCTGCTGACTCATTTTTTAGCCAAACATGTCTGTAAAGGAAGAGAATTAAAATGTACACGATCAAATTACAAGTAGGAAATTTGGGGCTTGTTGCGAGTTGAACTCTAAACAAAATGCAGGGGGCCTATCTCCCTTTCCCATACTAAAATATCTCTCATTGCATAATTCTGACGCAATCATTGCTTATCACCAAAATGACTCCCATAAGACCCCCACCCCCCAAAAAAAATTCCCAGGAGTACTAGAAGATACCCCGACTCCATACCCGCTTGGGGAAGGTGCGCGCACGCACGAACCCAGTACCCCGAGAAAACTGGTGCTCTCTCTTGAGTCGTCGTTTGCACCTTCTAGAAATCTCCCTCTATCCTTCTCCCCGTCTTCTATCCCCCGTAAGGAAGGGGGGGGGTAGAATACCCCTCGGCCCCAGGACGAGAAGTTGTAAACCCTCCTGGCCCCAATGTCTACAGGAAGACCTGTGGTTCTAAATCTTCCATTATTTTCACTCATTTTAGATATTTCGCATTCCTAACTTTTGAGGGTGATGCGGCTTCTTTGCTATCGCGCTTCAAGCTGATACGACATTCACATTTTCAACTTTTTACTACGTTAGATCATCATATATGAAATTAAAGCTCATTAAAAAACCCTTTTATTCCTGCCAAAAGCATATTAACCTACGACGCCGTTTTTAAGATATAGGAGGTTCTTTCAGAACCACCACCCCTTGAAACCTAGTATCATATAAATGGCTATAGAATTACTAAATCTTAAGCATTCGCACTCAATTCACAAGCAAAAGATGCATATGTAATTTAGTTATCATTTGAAATCGGTTTTCTTTAGTTCCATGAATATTTGTGTTAATTGTGGACTAAACCATATATTTTTCGGACAAGGTCAACTATAGGTTTTGTTCTCGGTTCGAAAAGAAGGTGTAAGGTGAATAGTAGTGGTGTTCTGAATGCCCTAGAATTTAGTTAAATCTATATTTGAATGATGCTAAAAATATAAACCAGTTCTCAGACGCCGGTTGTTTTTTTTAGCAAATATTTAAATTCTCATGGTATTATTTTGCATTTTTTTCACAAATCAACTTTAAAAATCTACGGATAATTCCCACGAATGTATAAAATTTGGCATTATCATAATTTTCAATATGTTCTAGTCGTGTTGTTAAAACATATATATACTATATAAAAAAGGGCATACAATTTGCAATAAACTGATATACAAATCAATGGTGTTTTTTTTCACAAATTAACTTTAAATATCTAAGAAAAAATGTCCACGAATGTATACAATTTTGCATTATCTTAATTTTCACTAAGTTCTATTCATGTTGCTAAAAGAATAATTATACCATAAAAAGTGCATAAATTTGCAATAAAATGATATACAAAACCAAAAAAATGCGAATTTTGAACAAAAGAATTTGAACAAGTGACTAATGAAGAAATGTGCTATGCACTTAAATTCGAAGAGAAATGGCACTCGGCGCTTTAAATTGGAAGAAAATGGCACCGTCGCTTTAAATTCGAAGAAAATGGCGCCCGGCACTTTAAATTGGAAGAAAATGTCGCACGACACTTTAAATTCGAAGAAAATGGAACGCAGCGCTTTAAAGTGGAAGAAAATGGCACCTGGTGCTTTAAATTGGAAGAAAATGGCATCCGTCGCTTTAAATTGGAAGAAAATGGCACCCGTCACTTTAAATTAGCAGAAAGTGGCACCCGCCGCATGAATTATAAGAAAATAGCCCCCGGCGCGTTAAATTATAAGAAAATGGCATCCGACGCGTTAAATAATAAGAAAATGGCACCCGGCCCTTTAAATTCGAGGACAAATGGCACCTGGTAAATAAGCTTAAAAAGAAAACTAACGAGGACTTGCGGAGAAAATGGTCAAGGGTAATCTGCAAAGAAAGTTGCGAAGATGATGAAAAATCTGTGGGAAAATGCATAGCCGCAGATTCTCATACAGAAATTGGGACAGGGGGCATATTTTCTCAAGCATCTGTCAGGCAACTTGCCCCCACAGGTATAGTTACTAAACGTCCAGAAGGAATACTAGTTTTATGTTACATTAGAAAGGAAAAAAAATCAAAACAAAAAAAAGGCAATAATAAACAAGGAAACAGAGAGGCTCTCGCCTCTTTGTTTTCAGGGAAGGGAGGCTCGCGTCGCCCCCTTCTGGGGGGGGAAAACAAGCACCCGGCATTAAATAAAAATGGAGAAAAGGAAAGGAGTCCGCAACAACTGAGGTACAAGAGACAAGGGGTAGCGACACTGCCTCTCCCTCCCGGGGCTGGGACAGGTAACGTGAAAGAAGATCTCTAGAGTGGGGCATTCAACAATGTGAGGAATAGTCTGGGACATTAGTCGCAAACCCCAAGTCCTGAACCTCACGAAACGAAGAATGTCAAGAAAGCGGGTACAAGAGACCCTAAGGCTGCGAATAGTAGCCTCCCAGGCGATTCATTTATTATTGTTTTTAGGAGGATATCTGGCAACGGCCCACTTGGGCATAAGCCGCAGCAATCACACAGCCTAGCTCAAGGCTCCTTTAAAATAAGAATATAAAAACCTAAGAACGATAAAAATGGAAGATGAAAACAAATGGGAAGCAAGCTCCGGCGTCGGAGGGAGGTCCCCCTCCCCCCGGCGCAGGAGCGTGCGAACTACAAAGAATTTCAAATAACAAAAAACAATACCTAGTTAAATAAAGGGGAGAAGGCCGGCCTGCTTTCAAAAGTCTACAAGTCCACCAGTCAATGTGCGCGCACTCGTCCCGAGTATAAGGGACAGGCGGTAGAGACCACGCCCATCCCGATACCGGTAGAGGTAACGTGCGCAAAGGTCGCCCAGACTGGGACATTCAACAAGAATGTGTCGAACAGTCTTGAGGACGGCGCAGTCGTCACAATAGGGCGCAGGCGAGCGCTCCATCAAATAGCGATGCGTCATACGAGTGTGTCCGATTCGGAGACAACAGATAGTGACCTGAAGCCGTCGCGGCATTGGGGGATAGGTCCATGGGAACAGTCGCGGTGCAATGGCACGCAACTTTAAGTTCCTCTGGACCGTCTCCCATCTTCTTTGCCAAGCAGTCCCAAGAGCTGCCCGTATTCCTGCCATGTAGTCGATGTGAGGAAGAGCGAAACGCTGGTTCAGTCTCATCTGATGGATTATGTTGCACCTGGCCAACATGCTGCCATGAGTGGAGCGAATAACGAGGAAGCGTTTGAAGCCAGCGGGCTCGAACACGCCAGGTAACCTCTGAATGAGGGGCCCCGATGTTATCAAGGCTCTCCTGCCCTGCGCTCTTTTCGTCTTAGTCACAGTCGGGGGCTCCGCACCCGGGAGGGGGGGGGCAGAGGGGCCGGATGTGCCGATCTTGGCTTAGTCGCTTACCAAAGTGGCATCAGACCCATCCTTTCCCGCAGCACCCGCGGATGGAGAGGAGCCCTGAGTCTTCTTCTTTCTAGAAGAGGAGGTCGGGGAATGAATCCGCTTCTCCCCTCCGCCGGCAGAAGCCCCTAGGCCAGATGGACCGGCCTCAGCCAGGTCCTTCTCCAAGATTGACAAGGTCCTGGTAGTCGCAGGGGCCTGGCTTCCCTCTCCCTCCTAAGTGGGTTTGCCATACCGAGCTGCTTCACTGGAAAGCGGTCGGCTATGAGCTGCCTACTGGCCTACTTGGCAGTCCCCTTGGAAAGAAAAAAGGGGACTGCCGCTGGAAAAAGGGAGGTGCCCGAGAGCAGCTCCAGAGAAGGGCGTGAGGGGCAGTCCCCCTACACCCGTAGGCGAAGGAGATGAGTAAGCCTCCTCTCCGGTTAGAGAAATATGGAGGGTCCCCTGCGCAAGCACAGGGGGGAGACCTCCATTTTTTCGGTGGAGCTGCCCGAGGGCGGCTCCGTCGATGTACAAGGGGAAATTGGGAGAGATTTTTTTTTTTTGGTGTGCATTCATGGGCATGGTGACCCTATTTTTTTCTACGGGAAGCAATCGTTCATCACCCCTCACAGTAGCCCGCCCTGCAAGGGGTGTGTACAGGCCTGGGAGAGCCAGGTACCGCCATTCAGGACCACCCCTCCCGCCTGGTGGCTTGGCAGTCCATCGGCATGGCGGCTCCACTTTAGATACGGCGTAAAAAAAAAGATCGATGGTAAATGAGAAGAAAAGGGGATGTGAGGAAGGTGTGGGTGGTGATGAAGCAGGTTGTTAAAAACCCACCATCCCAAACCGGAGCTCACGGGTTAGGGAACATTGTCCCCTCCCTCCTCAGCCCCGATCAGGGATAGTTGGCTGAGAAGAAGGTCAGCATCTGCCCTGTGAAATTAGAGGTTAACCAAGGAAAGTTGTGGGAGAGGTTGTATGAAAAGCAAGGAAACACGGGGGAAACACAAGTGTTTTGAAGGAAGGAAAAGAGGCTAAGTTGGGGTCGGACGGGGTGCTGAATCCCATCAGCACAGCGGCCAGGATGGTAAATCGCCCCGCCCCTTACGGGGAATAGATGAGCGAGTGTGGAAGAGGGTAGGCGGGTGTGTAATAGAGAAGTAGAGCTAGGCAGGTCCACTAAAGAGTAGGGTGGGTGATCACCTATTATTATCACACTCTCCTGCGAGGTGATCGCAGGATGGCATGTAGTCCACCAAGGCTTGTGGATCCGACTCTGTTCAGGAGAGAACAATCCTCCTGGTACGAAATGGGGGTAGGCAAAAGGTGGAGGGGATAGCCGTAATGATAATAAATAATATTAATAATATACTAATCAAAATAATTAATATACATATTAATATTAATATAATCAATACTAGTGATAAATAATATAAAAACCATACTAAATAAATAATACTAAGGAATAATAATAATAACTAATAATAATAAAAATAAGGAAAAGGTAAAGAAGTGATAGCGTGGATGAGTGGAAAGCGCACCAACAACTCTCCACGCCCCATCATAGAGTTCAAGACAACCCAGTGACAGGGACTCCCTAATTTACACTCAGCCGCGGGGGGGGAGGGTGCAGCTCCTCCGGATACTTAGGCTACACGAGGTGCCCCCCTACGGGGCTTTCACCCAGGATTTCTCTTCTCTACCCTTATCTGACCCATCATGTCTCCTCTCTATGCTTCTCTGACCCAGCAGGTCTCCTCTCTACCCTTCTCTGTCCCAGCAGGTCTCCTCTCTACCCTTCTATGACCGAGCAGGTCTCCTCTTTACCCTTATCTGACCTATCATGTCTTCTCTCTATCTTTATCTGACCCAGCAGGTCTCCCCTCTACCCTTCTCTGACACAGCAGGTCTCCTCTCTACCCTTCTCTGACACAGTATGTCTCCTCTCTACCCTTCTCTGACCCAGCAGGTCTCCTCTCTACCTTTCTCTGACCCATCATGTCTCATCTCTCCCCTTCTCTGACCAGGCATGTCTCATCTCTACCCTTCTCTGAGCAGGCATGTCTCCTCTCTACCCTTCTCTGACGCAGCAGGTCTCCTCTCTACCCTTCTCTGACCCAGCATGTCTCTTCTCAAAAAATCCATTTATTAACTCCACGACCCCTGCGAAGACTGTGGCCGGATCTCAAAGAGTTAATGATGGAATCAGGCTTGTTTTAAAATAGGGTCACTCGATCTTATAATTCGGATGAGTTCGGGTTATTTAGGCAAGATAATTGCGTCTAATTAATTCCATTCAGAAGCAACCCAATTGCAGTTGTACTCGTAATTCAGGTCTGGGTATCAAAGGACGTGTCTCAGTCCTTTGATGAAATTGGGACTATAGAGGATGATAGATTATCAAGATCGAGTGATACCACGAGCTGGAATACGACTTGTACTCGTCTACAGAAAACCCATAGGGCAGGCGCTGACGGGGCAGAAGCCTCCCACTCAAATTTCAGACCCGTTTATGTTTATATTTCTTGTTTCAAGCAATACTTGTATTCTCCTATTCAGAAAGAGTCCTGTATTAAAATAGAATACATATAAAACCAGTTTAAACCGTTGCGATCGAATGTATCTTATATGATGCACGTCTAAAACAAAGGTAAATCCACCAAATAATTATTAAATTCAATAGTATACCTTAGCTGACGTCCAAAAACTACATTTCATAATTTTCTGATGTGTAGCAAACAAAATTCAGATCTGAGAGAGTTATGGTCACTCCTCTATGAGATGTTATTTATTACAATGATCTACAAGGTTCTTGGTGTTTAAAAAATAGACATCACTAACTATAATTTAAGGAGATTTTTTTGAGGATTTGAATAATAATTTCATCTTAGTTTGGTTATGACTTATGCTTTTCATGTTATTTCTAATAATTCTTTTATATCAAAAAAACAAAATGGTAAAGTTCAGACAAATATAATAACGGCTGTATGCTAAGAAAAATGTGAATTGCACTTTTATTAGATTTAGTGTAGCTTCACAATTATTTATAAATTTATTATATTCAAAAGGCTAAAATGTAGAAAAAAAAAGGTTTTTTGCTCAAATGTGCATTTCACATTTGATTTAACATACGGCCGTAAATATCGAAATTGTGAATTTTTTTTTAAACCCAAAGAATTACAAATGGTGAAGTTCAGAAAATTTATTTTCATATATCTTCTTCTATAACTATATTTGTTTAGAGTTTCTTTTTAAAATTATTATAATTGGCGAAGTTCAGAAAATTTATAAAAATATAACCATGGGTGCTTTTTTTTAGATTTTAAATTTTAATCTTAGTAGCGAAGCCATTGCCTGGTCATTCCTATACGAAATGTCACCTGAATTGAAAAATAACCTTCATTTTGACCTATCAGATCTAGTTTTTAAGTTATTGAACATCTTTATTTATTTTTTTAGGTTTGAATCAAAGTCCATATTTGTTATAAGTCTGTGTGCGAGGGAGTTAATTTGTATATGTCATAGGTGTATATGTGAGTCCATATGTATGTTATGAATTAGCCGCTATCTATGTCAGTACGTCCATTACACTGGGTTCTTTACTTTATCCTAATTCTAATTTCTTTTCCTTTTTTACAGATTTTTCAGATGTTGTGGTGAACTAAGCAATAGAAAAGGAGCAGGATGATGTCCTCTACAAGAGAGTGTTGGGTTAATTCTCCAAATGTGTTTTGTTATGTTTGTGGAGAAAACACATTACCTTAAAATCCCCCCAAAACATTGATTTTTTTGATATAGCCTATATCGCACATTTTGAGATCAAGCTGGGAGACTAAGATAAATTTGGGGCACCGAATAGTGTCTGCAAACAATGTACAGAAAATTCGCGACAGTGGACTAAAGGGATAAGGAAAAGTATGAGCTTCGCTATGCCAATGGTATGCTGGTAGCCCACGTGGACGACTGCTATTTTTGTGCCCTAAATTTGAAAGGTATTAAACGGAAAAACCAACAAACGCTTGTCTATTCTAACCTTGCCTCTGCTATCAGATCGGTTCCACACAGTGAAGAGTTTCCTGTACCTATCTTCAGGGTCTTGCCTCAGATAACTTCGCATTCAACCAAAGAAGATTCATCCCCTGAAGATGACAGTAGAGATTAAGACTTTTGTTAATCAGAGCTGTTTTGCTTCCCAATTAAAGAGAAGAATCTTCAAGACAATGGTGTCCGTATAACCTTTTATCGGAGTCGACGTGAAGACTTTTCTTTCTTCACACAAGAAGAAGAACTGCTTTATTGCAGAGATGTGAGTGGGTTTTTTTTATAAACTTGGCATTGAGAAATATAAACCAGAGGAATGGAATCTTTTCATAGACAGTTCTAAGTGCAGTTTAAAAAGTATATTTTTCCACAAAGAAAATTGTAAGGTTATATGCCACTCAGCCATTCAATAACTCTGAAGGAAAATATGAAGAAATTTAGCTGGTTCTAAAGAAGACGCTGTATCATGATAAAAAATTGGTCATCTGCGATGACTTAAAGATGGTGAATTTTCTGATGAGACAGCAATGCTTCCTTTGTGTGTCGGACAGTAGAGGCCGAATAAACCACTATGTTAAGATAGACTTGCCTTCGAACAAATATGACCATGTAGAGCTACCAATATAGTTATTGGTAGAACCCTTAGTTGAGCGAGAGAAGATCATATCTATCCCTTGGTAGATGTAGTGCAAAATTTCCTTGGGAAACACAGTGAAAACTATAAAGACCTCGTTATCAACTTTTCGTGAAATTGGCGCGAATATGCGAATCAAAATGCATTTCCTTTTTAGTCATCTTGATCGCTTTTCTGAAAATCTTGGGAGATTGATGTAAGCGACGAACAAGGAGAAGGATTTTTTTTTTAATTTAAGAGCCTATCTGGCGACAGCACACTTGGGCATAAGTCACAGAATCAAGACAGCCTAGCACTAGGCTACTTTAAAATAAGAATATGAAAACAATGATAAAAAAGGAAGACCACAACGATCAGGAAGAAATCTCAGGCGTCGGTGGGAGGTCCCATTCCCCCCCCCCCGGCGCAGGAGCGTGCGACAAACAAAAAAAAATCAACAATAACACCCCCCCCCCCAAAAAAAAAGTCAACAAGTCCACCAGTCAATGTGCACGCACTCGTCCCGAGGACAAAGGACAGGCGGTAGCAACCATTCCGGTACCGGGAACGGGACAGGTAACGTGCGCAAAGATCACCCAGACTGGGACATTGACAAGAATGTGCCGAACAGTCTGGGGGACGACGCAATCGTCACAATAGGGCGCCGGTGAGCACTCCATCAAATAGCGATGCGTCAGAAGAGTATGTCCGATTCGGAGACGAGAGAAAGCGACCTCAAGCCGTTGCAGCATTGGGGGGATAGGTGCATGGGAACAGTCGCGGTGCAATGGCACGCAACTTTAAGTTCCCTTCGACCGTCTCCCATCTTCTTTGCCAAGCAGTCCGAAGAGAAGCCCGTATTCCTGACATGTAGTCGGTGTGAGAAAGAGCGAAACGCTGGTCTGGTCGCAGAGTCCTCGCGGACTCTTTGGCGCCCTCATTCCCCGCAATTGCTACATGTCCAAGAACCCAGCAGAAGATAATCTCGACATCCACCCGGCTCGCCAAAACAGTGGCGTCACGGATATCACGAATCACGAACCAGGGGATGCGGAGATTCCAATGCGCCGAGAGCACTCAGGGGGCTTTGTGAGTCGCTATAGATCCCAATCCGGTCTCCAAACCGGGCACGTCGCGTAATCTCCCGTACAGAGTGGTGTATTGCCACCAGTTCGGCCGTGAAGACAGACGCAGCGCCTGGCAGAGCCCCGCTGACTTGAAAAAGAGGGGACACGGCGTGGAAGCCGACCCCTTCTTTGGACTTGGACCCATCCGTATACAATGGCACGGTACCAGCGTGACACGAGGTGTGCTCCAAAAAGGTCAAACGCAATACTCCCGGCGCCGTACATCTTTGGGAGCAGAGGCGTAGCGACAAATAGCCAAATGTGGTAGCCTCTAGGGTGGCGTCCTGGGCAGAACCAAGGGCGCCACCGGCCCGAGAGCTATATCTAGCTCCGAAGGACTTTCCTGTCCCTAAACCCAAAGGGATCAGGGTATGAATAACGTCTCTGGGTGACATAGGCACCTTCGAGATCAGCTGCGGATGCAGTGAGAGCTGTTGGCGACTGAGGGAGGCGCCGGGCTCGCGCGTACAGGCAAGTTATGCACTGCACGCGGCGCAGAGCGAGTGGCATCTCCCCAGCATCGACCAACAGGCTCTCAATGGGGAAAGTGCGGAAGGTACCGGTCGCAAGGCGAAAGCCGGTGTAGTGGATCGAATCCACCTTCCGCAATAAACGCTCGGCTGCGGATGCATAAAACTCGCATCCGTAGTCGAGCTTCGAACGAACAAAGGATCGATAAAAAGTAGGGCAGTAGCCCTATCAGCGCCCCAAGCACTGAACGTCACGGAGCGGAGAATATTCATCGCGAGGGTACAAGAGACCCTAAGGCTGCGAATATGAGCCTCCCAGGTGAGGCGCACCCCATTAAGAAACAAAACTAAGTCGGGGTGGAGCCGTGGATGGCGGCAGAAGTGCACCACCTTAGTCTTGGCAAAAGAAAAAGAGTATGTCCAATTCGGAGACGAGAGAAAGCGACCTCAAGCCGTTGCAGCATTGGGGGGATAGGTGCATGGGAACAGTCGCGGTGCAATGGCACGCAACTTTAAGTTCCCTTCGACCGTCTCCCATCTTCTTTGCCAAGCAGTCCGAAGAGAAGCCCGTATTCCTGACATGTAGTCGGTGTGAGAAAGAGCGAAACGCTGGTCTGGTCGCAGAGTCCTCGCGGACTCTTTGGCGCCCTCATTCCCCGCAATTGCTACATGTCCAAGAACCCAGCAGAAGATAATCTCGACATCCACCCGGCTCGCCAAAACAGTGGCGTCACGGATATCACGAACCAGGGGATGCGGAGATTCCAATGCGCCGAGAGCACTCAGGGGGCTTTGTGAGTCGCTTTGTGAGGGAGGCGCCGGACTCGCGCGTACAGGCAAGTGATGCACTGCATGCGGCGCAGAGCGAGTGGCATCTCCCCAGCATCGACCAACAGGCTCTCAATGGGGAAAGTGCGGAAGGTACCGGTCGCAAGGCGAAAGCCGGTGTAGTGGATCGAATCCACCTTCCGCAATAAACGCTCGGCTGCGGATGCATAAAACTCGCGAGGGTACAAGAGACCCTAAGGCTGCGAATATGAGCCTCCCAGGTGAGGCGCACCCCATTAAGAAACAAAACTAAGTCGGGGTGGAGCCGTGGATGGCGGCAGAAGTGCACCACCTTAGTCTTGGCAAAAGAAAACCGAAACCTATGCGCTTCGGCATAGCGAGAGACGCGGTTCAATGCCTGTTGGACTCGACGCTCCAGAGTTGGCATCTGGGCCGCGTCAAAAGAGATCGAAAGGTCGTCCACGTTTAGCGTAGCGAGAACATTTTCCGGTAGCACCGAGGTGATGCCATTGATGCTCAAGGCAAATAGTGTAGGCTGGAGGGCGCTCCCCTTACACGTACGCGGAATCGGCGATCTCGCAAAAATTCAAATATAAACATTGGGAGGCGTCCCCTTGCCCCCATCGTGTGGAGAGTCTCCATGATACCTTATCACCATGTGGTATCATAGGCCTTCTCCAGATCGAAAAACACCTTGGCGTAGTGCTGTCTACGAAGGAAGGCCTCGCAGACGGCATTTTCCAGTCGGAGCACAGCATCCGACGTGGAGTGGAACTTGCGAAAGCTACACTGTGCAGAAGACAGATAGCCTCCGCTGTCCAGGAAAAGGGTTAATCTACCATTTACCAATTTCTCCATCAACTTGCACACGCAAGAGGTTAGAGAGATCGGGCGGAAACCGGCCGGAGTAGAGTGATATGTTCCCGGTTTGCGAATGGCGCGCATAGTAACGATTCGCCAGGAATCTGGGAGGAGACCCTCCACCCAGATCCTGTTGAACAAATCTAAGAGAAAGACCATGCCTCGCTCACCCAGGTGTCGAAGCATGGCGTACGGGACAAGGAGAACGATTACATCAGGATATCAAGATGTAAACCTGGTACACAAGGAGGCTGGGACGTTGTGGTGATGGCAGACTATTGCTAGTGTTTAAAATGTGATACTCCTATTGTTCAACATTCACGGTAGGCAAATACGCATAAATTTATTCCTTGAAGTTTCTGCCAAAAATATTTGCCAACGAGCATTTTAAATTTTTATTTATGCTTTGTTTGTTTGTGTGTAATGCTCTCTTTATTGCTTCATATTATTTGCCTCTTGTATGAATAAAATACTTTGTTAAAGAAACATTCTTGTTTAATTCCACTAAAAATCACTAATATATTTTTATGCGCATTTTTAGCATCTAATAGAACCAAAATGGAGATGAGAGACATAAAACTTGACCTGATAAAAAAAACTGGTTATTTTTTAATTTAGTAGGCAAAATCACTTAAGAATTCGTTGAAATATTTCAAGCACCAGAGAATTTTTTTTTGTTGCCCAGTGTTATCAATACTGTCTATAATAACCCTTATTAATCATCAATGCCCTTTTCTCAGACTAGTCATGGGCGGAGATTCAGCTTAGCCCCCTCCCTAAATATTAATCACGGATCCGCCAATGCCATACGGCCCTAAATAAGGGACTTCCATTACCGAGAAGTTTGGGGAAGATCAAGGAAAATACTAAATTACCAGTGCCAAAGTAACTAAATTTTTCAGGTTCCCTAAACAAACCCGGGCGGGGCTTTCGGCGCCAGGTTGTCCTTCTATAGTATATTACACGATCGCCCCTTAAATAGCATTTTTATTCAATTAATTTAAGCGTTAATCGGACACACCAACGGGGGGATCAGGAGCTGTTCGAGGACCAGGGTGGCGAGGTACATGAGAGCAAAGAGTGGGGAAGGGGGCGGGGGTACGACTAAAGATAGAACTACAGCGAATAGGTTCAATCTATGGAAGTCAAGAATACAAAGACAGGTTACAGCAAATAGGTTTAATCGATAAAACCCAAGAATATAGCGAGTGGTCTACAGCGAATAGGTTCAATCAATAGAACAGGGTGTCCCCTGAAATTCCAATTTCAAATTCCCCGACTTTTTCCTAACCTACAGGAAATTCTGGTAAAGAATCAAAATCATGTTAAAATTATAGAAAAAATAAAAGAAAGCCCACCAGGACCCACCCTATACCGACTTGGTACAAAGGAAATGTACTAATATTATATAATAGTAATAAAGAAATAAGAAAACCAAATTCAATTTTTTTTAGCAAAAACCAATTTTATGAAGGTACCAGGTTCATGCTCTGCTTTCTTTCTTTTGTTTTATATTTAATAAATAAATAAATATATATATATATATATATATATATATATATATATATATATATATATACATTAAGTTATACAATATGCAAGTTGTATACAGAAAATCATAATTCACAAAAAATATTTTTTCCACGTTAGAATTTGGTCCTCTAGAACTTGAACTTCTTTCTTTTTCTTCTATTATTTTCCCTTTTTTGTCTTCAAATTCTCTTATTTCTTCCATTGCTTTTCTTTTAACGCAGCTGCCTTTTTTTTGTTACATATTCTTTTTCTTTTGTTCCTCAAGGTAATCCTTATAATATCCACAAGTATTACGTCAGCTTAATAATAACCGTTTGTCTATTTCCAAACAAGACGGGTCCTAATCCATCTCTGATTCCATCACATACAGTTCTTCTTGCAACTAGTGACTGATCATATAAATTACTATCCATGCAATATTTATTTATTGACAATCCTCTCTCAACTGAAACATTGTATCATATTAACAAAATTTTGATAATCATTTATAATGTTAACCAATTTAAAAATTGTTGAGAAAAATAAATCTAATCGATCTTTTTCAAAGTTATAATTACCACAAATTTCTTTAACACAGGATTCTCAATCAATCATGAATGAGATTCTTTTATGGAATCTGTTTCTATTCCTATTTGGCAATTTACTTAAATAAAGGTTTTATAACAATAAATCAAGTCTTTGACAGTGTAGGGAAATCGTCACTCCCCCCCCCTTGTTCTCTCGTGGAGTCACGAGGTGGTTACCGCAAGGACATCCGGCCCCAGGCACCGGCGGGTCAAGCGCGTAACCGCAGCGCCGCACCACTTGGCGCTATGAAAGACCTAAAGGTTAAAATGCAAGATCTCCCCCAGGAGAGTGAGAATCAATTTCACGTCAAATAAGAAATTGGAGACGTGTTTCTCCCAAGCTCGAAGGCTAACGAGGAGGCGATGTAAGACTTGGTGGGAAAAACCGTTTGGCATAAGAACCCTCCCCCCCTTATCACTCCCCCAGTGGGGTGACAAGGTATAAATGAGGAACACTGAGGAAAATCGAGGTAGTATACGTCAGTCTCTAGGTGACGAAGTCCCCGAATTAAGATCGGGCTACCGAGACTGGAGAGGTAGATTACTTGGCTCGCCAGACTAAGAAGTACCCTGCAAGAGAGGCAGGGCTACCTACCTTAAGGGGCTAAGAAGCAGCTCACCCTCGAGTTAGTCCCTGGTTATCAAACCAAACGATAAGTTAACTTTGTTAAGTTCAACTTACTCTCGTCAGAGAGACTCCTCATATCCTGGTGAATCTTAAACACCAGGGCTATTCCTCGTCCTTGAGGAATTAAGAAAAGAAGAAGGAAAAGGCTCCCCCTCGAGCCCGTTACTCGGTAGCCACACCGAACTCATAAGTTAACTTGGTTGAGGAACTAAGTTCAACTAATTCTCGTCAGAGAAATCCCCCTCCGTTATACTCATCCTTGAAGAAGACTGGAACTAAGAAGCTCATCCTCGAGCTAGTTCCTGGTTACCAAACCGAACTTTAAGTAACTTGTTCTCGTCAGAAAAAAAAACCCTCATCGATCCGCGCCCTTGAAGAAGACCCTCCCCGAATTCAGTCCTCGTCCATGAGGAATTAAGTAACGAAGGAGAAAAGCTCCCCCTCGAGTTCGTTACTCGGTGGTCACACCGCACTTCAAGTTAACTTGGTTTAAGAACCAAGTTCGACTCCCTCTCGACAGAGAAACCACGACTACCTTGGTGCCTCATAAAGCACCGTAATTGTTCTCGTCCTTGAAGAACCCCCCCCCCCCCCCCCCGGAATACCGTGTGGACCCCCCAGCTGCTACCCTCGCCAAAAAGACATCGTGAGCCTGCCCACCTACATCTGGCCAGGCGGCACGCGTCGTAGACAATAACATTCCTGAGGGATTTAAACTTCAGTTGAGTCCGTAAGCCTAAATCTTATATTATTGAGGTGTGTAGCGAAATTAACCAATTTTAGAGGGTCAAACTAATTGAATTAATTCGTGTTTATAATGATATTCAGAGGATTGCTGTAGTTAATGTTTAAATGTTGTGTATTCAATTGATAAAGGTAAAATATAAGTTTATTTTGGGAATTATTGTGCCTTTCGCCATATCCTTACGTTTCCAACGGCTCTATTCTTTAAGATATTAAGATAATAACAATATTAGCACTCTTAGAACAAAAAGGGGGGGGGGGCATTCTACGACAGACAGCTTACTTTAGATGACAACATGACCTTTGGAGAAATGGACCTGAAGAAGACTTTAACTATACTAAACCGCAAAGAGGATCGTTCTATTATTTTTAAGATGGTATTCTGAAAGAAAATCAAGCAATCTTTTTTAAACAACTTTATTTCTTCATCAGTTGGTCGTCTTGGCGAGTTTCTAATAGCCGTTTTTGTAGTAAATGAGACATCTATATCATGGAAATGTAAAAGATTCACTATTTTCCTCATATACTTTGTACTTCAGAATTCCTTTGCCAATATATTTTAGTAAAATAATTCCTCAAAGGAATGGTGTCAATGGTAAACCTTTCTGAAATTTTGTCAAAAATCGTTCAAATTCATTTGCAATAATAGAAAAGAAAGCAAGTTTTACCCCAAGCATATTTAAAAGTACCACTTAAAAAAGTACAAAAAGTACCTGATACACACCCTGTTTTAAAAAATTTACAGTAGGTAAGTCAAAATTGCCTGACTTTTCTAGGTTATCCCCAACTAATTATAAAAAATACAAAGGTCAACAGCGAATAGGTTCAATTAATAGAATACAAGAATATAAAGGTCTACAGCTAATAGGTTCAATCGATATAAGCCAAAAATGAAATGATACCTTAAGCGAATAGATTCAATCGATAGAAGCCAAGAATAAAGACAGGCCTACAGCGAACAGGTTCAATCGATGGAACCAAATAATACAAAGACAGGTTACATCAAATACGTTCAATCGATAGAACCTAAGAATATAGCGACTGGTCTACAGCGAATAGGCTCAATCGATAGAACCCAATAATACAAAGGTCTACAGAGAATAAGTTCAATTAAGAGAATCCAAAGGTCTACATCGAATAGGTTCAATCGATAGAAGCCAAAAATGAAAAGACACCTACAGCGAATATGTTCAATCGATGGAACCCAAGAATACAAAGACAGGTTGCAGCAAATACGTTCAATCGATAGAACCCAAGAATATAGAGACTGGTCTACAGTGAATAGGTTCAATTAAGAGAATCCAAAGGTCTACAGCGAATAGGTTCAATTAAGAGAATCCAAAGGTCTACAGCGAATAGGTTAAATCGATAGAACCAAAGAATACAAAGGTCAACGGCGAATAAGTTAATTTAATAGAATCAAAGAATACAAAGGTCTACAGCGAATAGGTTCAATCGATAGAAGCCAAAAATGAAGACACCTACAGCAAAAAGGTTCAATCGATTGAACCCAAGAATACAGCGAATAGATTCATTCAATCGAAGGAATCCAAGAAGACCAACGGTATCAATCACAAAGACGAACTAGAGAGCTTCTCTGTAGTAAGAGATGCATAAAAACAGGCCGCCAAAACGAGTTTTAGGAGTGGGCGGAGCCCAGCTGACGGCAAGCAAAAGCTTCTCGAATCTTGAAGCCGTCGTTTTGGCATATTCTCAAGGCCGATGACGACACGAAACAAAACGAAGGAGATTTCGGATTGTCATCCTTACAAACACACAACCCGCTAATTTAATTGGCACGAAAAGGAAACACCAGATTTTTAATTCCTGTTAAACAGTTTAGCAATGATTCTCATCCTTACAGTCTCCTCGGAGGAATCTCATCCTTACAAAATCACCTCTGTGAATCATCCTTAGAAAATCACTTCGGCGGAATCTCATCCTTACAAAGGCACCTCGGTGAATCTCATCCTCACAAAATCACTTCGAGGTGAATCTCATTCTTAGAAAATCACCTCTATGAATCTCATCCTTACAAAATCACATCAGGGGAATCACATCCTTACAAAGTCACCCCTGGGGAATCTCATCCTTACAAAAACACCTCTGGGAAATCTCATCCTTACAAAATCACATCAGGGGAATCACATCCTTACAAAGTCCCCCCTGGGGAATCTCATCCTTACAAAAATCACCTAGGGGAATCTTATTCTTTAAAAAAATCACCTCGGTGAGTCTCCTTAGAGAATCACTTCGGGAAAAATCTCATCCTTACAAAGGCACCTCGGTGAATCTCACCCTCACAAAATCATCTCTGGGAAAATCTCATCCTCTCAAATCACTTCCGGGGAGGGGAAGGTCATCCTACAAAATTACGTCGTGAGAATCTCATTCATGCAAAATCACGCCAGGGGAATCTCATCCTTACAAAATCACCTTGGTGAATCTCATTCTTACATAATCCACTCGGGGGAATCGCAACGTACCTGGAGGGTACATAGTATGGCCTAATTTAGACAGTTTAGTGCGCTACGTAACTCCTGCATCTGCCTCCTTCCCGGGAGGAAGTGGGGCTGGGAAGGAGAGGTGGAAAGAACCGAGGATGCCTGGGTGCTGAGGCAACCGTCAACGCTCAAAGGAGTTTGGAAGAAATTCATTTTAATAACTTTCTCTTATTAGCAACAACTCGCGAGGGAACTGCCGGAATTAAGTTGGTAAATCGCGTCTAAACAATGACAAGGATTCACCTCAAACATCTTTTGTTAGGCGCAGTTAAATTGGAGAAAAACCCAAAGGAAGAGAGGGAGCAATAACTGGAGGCAAACCAAGTGAAAAGCCGCGTGCTCTCAATTATTCTGACCTTACGATCTTCAACACTTCTAATAATTCCCGGACTAAATTTGGGAGGACCTTGGCAATTATACCATTCGATAAAGAATATAAAACAACATAATGCTTTCAAATTTCGTTAGAATCAGGCGAATAGTTACAATGTTATCGCCCCCCAAAATCTCTTTGGAAAGTAAAATGGCTACTATCCGACCGACCGACCGACCTACGAACCGACATAGCAATTTATAGAGTCGCGTCCACGCGAATAAAAAGAGAAGGCCGGTGACTCAGGACAAAGTAATTGAACACTTTCAGAGACTTTAATAAACAAGACAAGGTCCAATGTCAGTATACAAGCAACATAAAAAAAATGCTTTGACAAATGAAAACGAACAACATTACACAACACAACGCACATGGTTAGAGAGAAGTGAAGAGAGAGGGAGAAAAGACGCATCGACAAAAGCTCAAAATATGGGGGCGTTTGACACATCGCGGATGCTATTTTCGTACACGCGTCGGTGCCGGCGTTAGTTTCGGTGCTGTACTGACACCGAGATGAGCGAAGAGGAAGTCGGGAATGATGTCCGAAGCCTCCACATTTCATTCTAATATAGCGAACGTTTGATTTATTGGAATCATTGTTAACATCGAACTTATCTGTATATCTATCACCTTCTAATTGTTATACCCTAAGGCACGGTTGTCCAACCTTTTTTCCCAACGGGCCAAATTAGAAATTTAAATATATTCACCGGGACAAAGAGGTACTTAAACATAAATTTTAAAAAGTTCAAAGATATATATAACCAGGCAATGGCTTCGCACTCCCCCACCCCACGGGGAAAGCTGGCGCTTCGCTACTAAGATTAAAATTTAAAATCTAAAAAAAAAGCAGCCATGGTTAATTTTTTCTAAATTTTCTGAACTTCGCCAATTATAATAATTTTAAAAAGAAACTCTAAGCTAAATTTCCATCCTTTCAAAATATCACGTTACTAAAATATTGCGTAATAGAAGAAGATCTATAAAAATCAATTTTTTAACTTAACCATTTGTAATTCTTTGGGTTTTAAAAAATAAACAAAATTTCGATACTTTTATTTCTGAACTTCACCATTTTGATTTTTAAATTATAAAAGAATTATTAGAAATAACGAAACTAAGACGAAATTATTATTCAAATACTCTAAAAAAAATCCCTTCTTAAATTATATTTAGTGAGATGATTAAAACAAAATACTGTATTTAACAGTAAAAAATTAAATTAGACATAGAAAATAAGCTAAAATCAATGTGATTTTGTGGATTGCCTTCCTTTAATGATATTCTCAATATCTGGTTTTCAAAGTAAATGAAAATATACCTAAAAAATCTGAGTAAGCAGATTTTATTTGACAGCCTTTGTACAGCTGAAGGAGAGCGATGTTCCTCCGAAACTAGTCTCATACATGTGAACAACAAAAAAAAGTCGATCTCTCTCACAGCTTTTGTTTTTGCTTAGAGGAGGCAGTGGTACGAAGGGCATAAGTTTTCAATACAGGAAGGACGCCGTAGCTCTAGCAAGAAAATCATCCATAGAGAAAAATCGGAGTATTATTTTTAAAGTGGCATCCGACAGAAAGTTCACTAGATGGTAGAAAAATGACAAAAAGATAAGAAAGAACAGAAATAGTGATATATATATATATATATATATATATATATATATATATATATATATATATATATATATATATATATATATATGAAATGAAAAACTCACAAAGTATCACGTGAGGGTAACAAATGAATGCAATGTCCTTGATAAGGAACTTAATAAAGTTCGAAAGTACTTGGAAAGAGCCTTTCATTTTTTCCTGCAGGAGATTGCATTTATATATATATATATATATATATATATATATATATATATATATATATATATATATATATATATATATAGGGAAGTTGGGTAGCAGTCTTTCTTGAATGCAAATTTTGCTGAAGACCATTGTGTATTTTGCCTTAATTAATTTCCTTGGGCAACTTTCTCTTCTTCTAACTAATCTTTTTATTCCATTTGTAGATGGTGGATTACTTGTCCAGTATTCATCTCTTTTTTAAATGAATATGTTTGGTAAAAAACAAACTAAATTGCTAAGCTTTCGATCTTATTCGTTCATTTTCGGAGCGTTTTGAAATGTTCTTGCCTCCTTTACCGATATAATGAGTGGAGTGAAGATCAGGCAGAAAATGAAAACCCCCGATTTTTAAGGGGTATTTATTCCGCCTTGGTTAAACGTAATGTTAGAGTAAATGAGCCACTACTGTGAGTGCAATTTTTAAAAGAGTTTTAATGTGTGATTCCAGCTTGTAGCTTGACTGTTGATGGCCGGCTTATCTTCATTTATTAATATGGCTTCTAAGATGTTAAGCTTCGCTTTATTAACCTCTTTTCGTTTAATAATGGTGTTATCAACTAGCATATCTGTCTTTATCGGGGCAGATGAACTCGTAAACTATGTTGGTCGAGGAAATTAAATAAGGCAAAATAATACACAATGGTCTTCAGCAAAATGTGCATATATATATATATATATATATATATATATATATATATATATATATATATATATATATATATATATCTATATATATATCTATATATCTATCTATATATCTATATATCTATATATCTATATATATAGATATATATATATATATATATATATATTATATATATATCTATCTATCTATCTATCTATCTATCTATCTATCTATCTATCTATCTATATATATATATATATATATATATATATGTCTATATCTATATATATATATGTCTATATCTATATATATATATATATATATATTATATATATATATATATATATATATATATATATATATATATATATATATATATATATATATATATATATATATATATATATATGTGAGGAATTAAACCACATTCTCCGAAGACAATTTAATTCACAACAGTTTCGGTGTATCTCACACCCTTTTTCAACTGACACTTGGTAGAAAATATAAGAAAGTGCATATAAGCATAACACAAGATCCCCTCTTTTTTCCCCCAATCCCCTACTTGTGGTTAATCTGGGGGAGGGTTACGCCTAAACATATTGAAGGGCTGACATTTTACTATTTTGTTTATTTGCGATCTTATTACAGGATTAAAAGAAAATTGACCCTCAAATAGATTTAAATTAGGAACTGACGATATCAAGCTCGATTCTGCGATTCTTCTCTTAACATAGTTAGCCGATTTAAATAACATTTTACTTTCATTGAAATCGATCGTATGATTAAAGCATACAAAATATGTCATCCTTCCTATTTAGATGAAATTGTCATTATCAGGACCATTTTTTCTAATTTGTATTACCCCGATTGGTTCATATCGTCTGCCCATTTTGCAGCTAGGAAAACATTCTATGGCAATAAACCTTCCCGCAAAAATT